>JBBLXU010002346.1:0-19421 GCA_037893425.1 Campoplex nolae
ATAATTTAACAGATTCATTTTATTTTATCATTACGTTTGAAATGGTCTTTTTATAAATTTAAGGCAAGTTTCGAGAGAATAGATAGAACTACTTCTTCTTATAAATCATCGTGCATTCGTTTATTGGACTACATGAGTAACACGTAGGGTCTTTATAACCTTTTCCAACATATCTGTCACTGTAATGTAAAAAGTCGTTTGACACATCAATCAATTGAACAGTTTCATCACATATCAGCAGATGTTTCTAGTTATAACTAGTGTCACTAGACAGAAACTGCGAGACGTCAAAAAGTGTGCGAAAAAAGCCACCTTTTTTTAATGCCTTGAAAAGATAAAAAATTAATATCTACAAAATGCATTAGGTTACAGGGCTCTAAATAGTCACGATCGAAAGAAAAAAAAAAAAAAAAAAAAAAACGTGAATTTGCAGCATGTTTCAAAACGCTGTAATTAATTAAATATCGTCGAAACAATTTTCAACGATTCCAAAAAAACCTTCGACCAGCTCTGCTTGCTGTAAGGACTCTTGTAGCGACTCTTTTCTTCGACATAGTATAGACGTATATATAATAACGTAAATGTACTTGTCTCGAGTCGCTACCGCGACTCTAGATAAAAAAGTTTCAGCCAAAAAAAAAGGTTCGGGTTCAAAAGTGGTCGATTTGGCGTGGAATGCCCCGTATACAAATGTTGTAATTTTCAATGAAAATTATAGATTATTTCATTACAGGTTTAGAAAATTCTAAAACCTGTCCTTAAAATTCAGTGTACGGTCTATTGAATTCTACGTCAGTAATAGAAATTTATGCCAATATTGTTAATTTATTGCACAAGTGTAATAATTTCCATTTCATACAGTCACTTTGTAAAATTCATTTCCCGTTGTATGGTAAAAGTATTGTAAATTTCACATTATTTTTTATAGTTTTAGAGAGTAGAATCATGCTGAATTTTGCCAACATAGTAGGAGAGTCGATGCATGTTGTACTGATAAAAAAAAATGAAGATTAGATCATAAAAATTAATATTTAATGAGAGTAAAAATTGAAATTAGTTTTTTCATAAACTTTCAAGGATTCCTGATTTTTCAGAATTTTTTCAGATTTCTGAACGACGTTCAGATGTGTGAAAAACATAATATTGGAATAACACAATTTTTTGACATAGAACCGCTGGAAATCAATACAGACGACTAAAATTCATTCTCGATACTGATGCTTCTATCTATCGGTGCTACTCTTGCACAAATTCAAAACAATGAAGAAAAAGTAATTGCTTACTTCAGCAAATGTTTGAATAAAGCTGAAAGAAATTATTGTACAACAAGAAGAGAACTTTTAGCAATTATCAAATCTGTTGGGAATTTCAGTCACTATTTTTAAAGGAGAAAATTTTTTATTAGAACCGACCACGCAGCTCTAAAATGGTTTTTAACTTTCAAGAATATTGAAGGTCAAATAGCTCGTTGGCTCGAATTCTTTTTGAGATTTAATTTCGATATTTCTCATAGACCAGGTCATTTTTACAACAATGCACAACATTGTACATGAAATAAATGTAATAAGATTAATTCATTCAATGAAGAAAATGAAAAACAAGTCTACCAAACTATTTTCATAGCTAAGGCCTGAATAGCAAGAAATTTCTCATTTAGGTCGGGATATTAAAACTTATTTATTATATTGGAATTCTCTTGAATTAAAGGACGGAATCTTGTATCGTCGTTGGGAATCTCCTAATGAATTGAAAACAATATTTCAAATAGTAGTTCCCACCTCAACTACTACAGAAATTTTAAAAGTCTCTCACTATTCTCCAATAGGTGGTCACTTCAAAGTCAATAAAATGCTAAACAACATCTGAAAAAGATTTTATTGGGCTTCTTGCAAAATAGATGTTGAAAAATGTCGCCAGAAATGTTCGATTTGTTTTAGTAAAGACGGCCCTAGTAAATCATCAAAATGAAAATTGAGAATTTTTAACGTAGGTTATCCTGTTGTGCGCCTGTACCAGACGCACACCTATTTTTTCCGTCGCATCCTTATTCTCCCCTCGGCTGTACCTGTGAACAGAAATTAACCTGTAATTAAATGTTTTTTTTTTTTTTTATTTTTTTTTATTTTACGCTTGATTCATACTTACCTTCCTTTCCTCTAACGGGATCACGTCATCTCTGAAAAACAAGAAACAAAAAAAAAATTTATTCACACAAAGTATTCTTGCGCTATGCTTAAATAAGAAATCAACGATAAATAAATTACAATAGTAGATACTCATCTGATGAGGTGATCCCGGTGGCATAGCCGAAACTCCTGGTACCTGCGAATAAATTAAATAAATATTAACTTTAATCCTAAAAATTATCTGATGAAAAGTGACAGGTCGGAACATAACCTAACTTTGTAACTGAACCGACCTGTCCCTTAGGAAAAAAGAAAAATGCGTAGCATGCACCGGTACTATATTAATTATTAATCCGGCATCGAATTAACGATGCCTTAATTAATTAAGAATGTAAAAAAAAAAAAACTTACCGTAATAAATTTTCGTCCGGCTCTTCGACAGCCGTACATAGTCGTAGTTATCCATTCTCGGGGCCCCACTCAATAAAAATTTCTTTTGCGCTGGGCACCCGAAAATAACGCGCACACCGCTGGTCGGTGAAGCGGCGCCTCGCTCCCCACTCCACTCGCGCGCTTCGGCACGTACTTTCCGGGAATTCAAAAACTCGAGCGAGTTTGGCACTGAAATACAGAATTCCCGGAAAGTACGCTCGCATCCCGGAAGCCCCTACCAGCCCTATCCTCCCGTGTTAAAATTTTTGTATAAATACGGGTGGTCCGGACCGCGGGAGCTCAGATTCTTCTGGCACGTCAAGCGTGGTAAGAAGCTCTCGAACTCACCGATAACAGGTGAGGCACTGTTCAAAAGTGCACGGCAGACGAACGAGCCTTGCTCCGTGTGCCAGAGAGCTCTCAGAGAGAACGCGTTTCCTCTGAGGGAATCTTGTCCCCTCTCCTCTATAATTTACTTGTTTTGTTATAAATAACGTAATTTATAATGCATGCATGTACCGCTTAATGTATGCGGCTTTATTCGTTTTTATCCGTGTCTTTTTCTAATATTTCCTATTTTTTCATTATCTTTATTTGATCTTTTATTTTTCGTTCAGACCAATTAATAAATAATAGTCCAATCGCTTTAAGGGTAACGATAAAGCATAACCCGCAAAATCCTTCTTACCTCCGCCGTAAGGCTAAACTAGCGGTTATACGCGCCGAAAAAAAAAGAAATTAACTATTCTCCAGGTGGACCCGCGGTTAAAGGAGGGAAATTGCATCTCCGTCCCCTCGTCCGTCCTCTGGAGCTAAAGATATTCAATCGGGCCCTGTGGCCCCCCCGCTCACCTCCACAGTCCGAAATCCAAAGTAGGCCGGCGCCACCGGTCCTCGCCCTCACTGAAGATTTTTCGTGGTCGCCTCCTCGCACCCCGAACAACCTCTCCTCCCCCCCTCCTACTCCCGGGAAATTTCTAATCCCTTTCGGGTCGGAGACCCCCTCGGACCCGCGCTCACCAAAACAGGGGAGTTCCGTCCCGCAATCGTACGCACGAACACCTCCCTCCACCCCACGGGCGCTTCGCGGGGGTTACGACGGCGGGGAGAGCCCTTCGTACGATCCGGAGTTCGAGGGGCTGTACGAGAACGTGGGAGAAGAGTTGGCCCGGGAACCGCCGAAGGGGAAGAAGGGGCAGGTGCGCCCATCCACGCTAGCACTGTTCCACTCGCTCTTCGGCTCTTCCAGCCCCCCCCCCTCCCCTGACCACTAACTCGCTTTCGCGTGCCTCTATTTAATTATTTTTTTTGGTTTGTTCTTCTCTTTCCCTTTATTTTTTGTGTGACCTTTGATTGTTTTGTTCTTTTTCCCTCTCTTTATTTATTTTGTATAATTGCCGCTGCGCCTATTGCTGTTTATACCTTCGCTTTATTTCTGTATGCTTACTGTCTTTGTGTTTTCTTTCTTTTTTTATTTTTGTACATATGTATGTGTGTGGTAATGGGTATGCGT
Organism: Campoplex nolae; assembly: GCA_037893425.1. Lineage (NCBI taxonomy): Eukaryota > Metazoa > Arthropoda > Insecta > Hymenoptera > Ichneumonidae > Campoplex > Campoplex nolae. Next base: position 4,072 of record JBBLXU010002346.1, read on the forward strand.
GTGCTATTAATTTTGTCAATTTCTTTTTAGTGTGTGTGCTACTGGAATGGGTGTGGACGTAACTAAAACTATTTAATAAAAAATTCGACTGAACTTAACGCTCTACCGTTTTTTTTTTTTTTTTTTTTTCTTTTGTACCAATCTTAATAGAAAATATATATACGTTTATCTTTAATTAAAAAAAAAAACAACCCTGGTGTTCGAGTACAAATATTTTTGTTTTCTCGCTCCTACTGACCTAATTCCATTCTCCTTCCCCCCCCCTCCCCGCTAAGCTTTCTCGCCGGCGGGACGATCAGGCCGTACTCGTGGGACGAAACGTCGTGGGTCGTCGTTTTCTACATCAAAATCTAAGAGACACGTATTTTTTTTTATCGGCGGAAAAACGTTTCTAAGGGGTGAAATTATCCCTCAAAGTTAAGACCTCCGAGGGGTAGTTTTCAGTTTTCACGTATTTTCACTCGAGATAATCGAATGCACCCAAATGGATAATTTACTTAATGATAAACGATGAAAAATGCAACTGGTTTCGTATCGGGGGGTTGCATAGAAAAAAAGTTATAGGGGTTGAAATTCACAAAATCGTTGTAACAAAAAAACTATTGCACCTATCTCGATGGATTCAATTGCACTTTGAAGAGGGCTAAAAAATAGTAAATACGGATTTTTTCGTTTTTCTTGCAAATCAAGTTAAGGGGGTGAACTACCCCTATATATGTCTACATTAAATCTCAATAAAACGGAAGTATTTCTTTTTTTTTCTTATTTCCTCTCCTCGTGATACGTGTTTTCTTAAAATTCTCAACATCTACATATCAACCGATGGATAGATTTTTCTCGAAATTACGTTTTCATAACTGGTGAAAGTGATAGATCCAAAAGTATGCGTCCAATCTTAATGGTTTGTTTTTTATTTGAAGGCATTTGGAGACTCTCCTAGTTATACTTTAAAGATTCCATTTGAAATTTATTTAAACAATAGATTTGACCTAATTGAGCAAGGAAAATTGGAAAAAATCGAATTTTTCCGTTGAAAATTCTACCACTCTATCAATTTTTTATTTTTTGTAACCATTTACGGTATTCATACGAATCACACTCATAGTTTGAAAGAATTCCCTTATTCATTTTTTCCGCAAAAAATTACAGATTGCATAACTTTTACGAATAACAATTTTTTTATTAGTTGATAATGAATGAACCACAAGATGAATTTTAAAAATATCCATTTCTCATATTTTTCACAAAAATTTCGTATATACTAACATATTTTCATAGTTATCATATCTCCTCCTTTACTTGACGGTGTTATCTGGGAGTCACCTCTGTTCAATCTGTGACTCGCTTCCAAAATGAGATTTGAAATACGACGCAGAAGCAATGATAAAACTGCGATCGCGGAATATATTCATCACAGTCGGCTATTTTTTTTTTACACGGAAGAAGTCACTTACGATTCGAGACTATTTAAAACGGAATTGCAAATATTAATCAAAATGAAGATAAATCCTTTGAACGTTATTAGAATGCTTCTTGCAACTTTCGAAGTTATGCGTTTGCCGGAGTCACCAGTAAATAACGATGAGATACAGTTGAAAGAAAACTTTGAAAATATTTTGTTGACTGCCATGAACGAATACAGTGGTTTCGAAATGGTGGAAGAAAATTCTTTGCATTTTGAAGAACCGTTTAAGGATTGGGAAATGGAGGTTGTGGAAGATAAAGAATGGGCAGACAGCCAGCATGAACCAGAACTTCTGCCTGATACATGCACTCGTGATAACGAAGACTTATCTTACGAGTACAAATTAAGGGCCGTTGAGTATTGGCGCAGCGGGAAGAATGGAAATTTAGGTTTGAGCAGTGTTAAACAAAAGTTCAAAAGAGTGCAATCTATACGACAGTTGCGGCGGTGGGCCCACAATTTGAACAAGGGGGGGACATACAAAGAAAAATTAGCACAAATTTGTGGTTACACTTTGGAAAATTTCAAAGCTGCTGTGGATGCTGGTTTAATAGTGCACGATGCCGATTTAAAAAAATGGGCCTTACACATGCTCAAAAAGAAATAGGGCATACTGATTTTCGTTTCAAAGCATCTCGTACGTGGATAAACTCATTCAAAGCAGCTCATCGTATCGTATCGAGAAAAATTAATAAATTCATTACATCCAAAACAATTGAAGATGGAAAAGTCTTGGAACAACAAATTCAAAAATTTGTCTATGACGTAAAGCAAAATATTAGAACGTACGGATTGTCAAATACATTTAACGCAGATCAGAGTGGCTTCCAATTAGAAATGCATTCCGGAAGAACTTTAGCAGTCGAAGGAGAAAAGCAAGTACAATGTCTTGTACAATCTGTCTCTTCTACGACCCACAGTTACACTATTCAGCCGACTATATCAGCTGATGGTAAGCTGCTATCTCCTCTATTTTTGGTTTTAAAAGAACCAACTGGCAAGATTGGTCCAATAGTGGAAAAGACGATTTTCAGACCGGATAATGTGTACATTGAAGTATCCAAGTCTGGGAAGCTTACTTCAGGTATAAATTACACCCACTGTTTTTGTATAGACAGTTTTTCGAATGATAAAAAAACGTTTTTCTATTTTCAGATCATTTCAAAATTTGGTTGCAGCATGTATTTTTCCCGAACATTGGTCCAAAATCTTTATTACTGATTGATTCTTGGACTGACACTGTCCCCAAGCTGTACTTGATGTGAAACCTTCAGATAGAGATGTCAAAGTAATGATTATACCTAAAGGAACTACCGGAAAAATTCAACCCCTCGATGTTTTTGGATTCCGAGTATGGAAAAATTTTGTTAGACATTTTTCTGATCATTGTCTTTTGATGAATTATGATATTGATTTGCATTTGAGAAACAATGTCATAAAGCTGCAGTCACTCGTTCATAACCAACTGTCGTCACCGCGTTATATCGATCTTTTCAAATATTCTTGGTACAAAAGTGGTTACATAGAAGAAAAACCAGCGAATTTTGAAAATCCTGTACATTTTGCATTTGGAGATTCCTGCAACTCACATTGTGAAGTTCCAGGATGTGAAAATATTGCTATTGTTCGCTGCTCCTGGTGTAAAAAGTCGCTATGTTTTAAACATTTTTTCGATGACTATCATTACTGCAGTACTTACAACGGCTAGTAGAGCCTGCGATTATATATTTGCTTCTATTTATTGCTATAGTGATTATTTTGTTAGACTGTTTACCTATTACCAATAAAAGATAAAAGCATATTACACGTTTTCGTTTTTTTTAGTTGACTACACAGTTTTTCTATGCGACATCCAGAAACTTGGTCTTATTTCCCGAAACGAATATGTTCAAGCGCTTATCGTATGCCTATGTTATCTCATTGCCAAATATAAATCAATCAGAATTATCGATAAGTCAGATATGAATACTTTTGCATTGAAAGATCGATCTATAAATAAGTTGGCTTCTGGATAAAACCGTTCATTAAATTATATATACATGGTACGGTTGTTGTGAATTTAAAGAAAACACTCATTACGAGGAGAGGAAATAAGAAAAAAAAGAAATACTTCCGTTTTATTGAGATTTAATGTAGACATATATAGGGGTAGTTCACCCCCTTAACTTGATTTGCGAGAAAAACGAAAAAATCCGAATCTACTATTTTTTAGCCCTCTTCAAAGTGCAATTGAATCCATCCAGATAGGTGCAATAGTTTTTTTGTTACAACGATTTTGTGAATTTCAACCCCTATAACTTTTTTTCTATGCAACCCCCCGATACGAAACCAGTTGCATTTTTCATCGTTTATCATTAAGTAAATTATCCATTTGGGTGCATTCGATTATCTCGAGTCAAAATAGGTGAAACCTGAAAACTACCCCTCGGAGGTCTCAACTTTAAGGGATAATTTCACACCCTAGAAACGTTTTTCCGCCGATAAAAAAAATACGTGTCTCTTAGATTTTGATGTAGAATAACATATTCAAATTTCATCCAAATCGAAAGGAGTCAGCGGAAAGACTTTCCTTGTCAGTTTTATTGAAACATTTTAAATATCTGTTGTGACGTTAATATTTTTGGCGTCATTTAAAATATAGTTGTTATCTTAGTTATATTTTATCCTGATCGGGATAAAATTCGCGTTCGAGATAGGAAGTCCGGCCAAGTCACCGATTATCGGGTACTTGGTGAAATATTGTAAAATAACATCTGAGATTCGTCGAACATCATAATTTCGTTTATTCTTCCCGTGAGTAGCTCCACGGTTAGAAAATACGGGCATAAAATAAATATTGTTATTGTTTAATCGTGCTCAATTATTTCTTTTTGTCGCATGACCTCGCCCAATCTGCTGATAGCCAAGCCGGTCAACCGCTCGTACAGACCCCTCTCTTTCGTATTGTGTCGCTTCGGCGACTGGCGCCCAACATTAATAACGAATAAAAATTAACGATACAAAAGCGAGAGGAAGGAGCTTTAGTGGCTATTAAAAATCACCGTCACACTGTATTACATAGTTCTTTTAAAAATTTGCATGTTTATATAGAATCAAACAAGTGTAAATGTTCCGGGATTGTTCTTCAACGCTAATTTCTGGGAGGTTTTAGTTGAAGAACAAACTGGGGCCCTCCCTATGTGAGATCTTCCAATTTCTATAATTCTCTTTTCTTTAATAAAAATGTGATTTTAATTTTTCATGTTGGAGAATTAAAATTTTAAAATATCTCAAATAGTCCCTAGTCTGATTGCCGGGGCGGCAATCTTTTCACGAAGGGGATTAGTGTTACGGTTTCCCTTTCTAAACATACATGTATTTGTAATGACTCAAAATGAACATCTGAGGTCCCTTGTAAATGATCGTCTTTTGGAAAATCCGTTACTGCTTTTCTGTTTTTATACTTCGTATATGTTTTTCCAGTTCATAAATTTTATCAAATATCGCTTTATCAACTACCGTCGAATATTCAAAGAATTTGCGGACCGTCTCCAGTGCATTTAAAGCATCTTGCTTCTTTGGAATGTTCCCTACTTCTGTATTAAAAATCTGTGATCGGTCGGCTTTATCTTCATTTCCACTGTCATTTCCATCAGCACACGTGCTCATACAATTCTGAACGATATCGTCATCAGTGTATTCTCTGGCGGTAGCCATGTCGTCGTCAATCTGTACGAAGTCTTCAAAGGTTGTCGTTAACATATTACCAGTAGTTTCGTGAGTCACAAGCTTGGCCCATTCCTCGTTGCTAGGTCCAACTTCAACCTAATTTTCCTCTGGCAGAAAGTCTTGTTTATTTGCACTGATCGAAAATTTAGTTTTCTTGAAGCAGTTTTTGATAGTAACGTCATTGACTGTGTACCATGCTCTCCTTGCAAATTTCATGGCCAGAAGTACGTTAATCTCAGGGCTATTGTTTCTTCTAGGCACGTATGAATATGTTTAATGACTTCTCTTCTATGAAAGCGTTTGAATGTGTGTATAATACTTTGATCTGAAGGTTGCAGTTTACTGGTGGTATTGGCAGGCAAAATCATGACTTTTACGTTTTGAAGTGCTTCTACGTCTGTATGAGCAGCACAGTAGTTGTCAATGAAAAGCATGATTTTTTTTCGTTTTATCTTCATTTCTTTATCAACTTTTTTCAACCGATCTTTAAATAATATCTTTGTCATCCAAGTTTTAGTATTACTGGCATAATCAACAGGTAGAGTCTGGACACCTTTAAAACATCTAGGTCGCTTTAATTTCCCAATGATAAAAAGCGGAAGTTTGTCCGTACCAGTCATGTTTACACATGGAAGAATAGTAAGACGTTCCTTGCTTTGTTTTCCTCCATGGCATTTTTTGCCTTTAAATATTAATGTGTAATAACGAAAACTCGAGAGTTTTCCCCACTCTATATGGCAGTCTTATGCGTCCTAATAAATTGCGAATGTGTCGGGAGAGGGACGAGAGTTCAATTCCCGAAATGTACATTAGTCGGTCTCCAGTCCTCTAAGAGCTCAAAGGCCTCATTTTATTTACATTCGTCTCCGACTTACATATATTTATATACATATATAAACGTACGGCACGATTTTCGCCCAATATTGCTCTATTATGTAATTTACGTGCTCGCAACCTCGACCAAAACGTGCGTCCATCCAACACGCTTCGTGTGTCCTCATCGGTTACGGGAGTTCGTATCGCAATTCCAGATGAAACTGCAACAAATTTTGGTCCTCAACGTCAACGCGATGACTCCGGTCAATAAGCTACGCATTGATGAGTATACACGATAAGTTTTGTACGCTTGACGCGATATTGATCGACGATTATTTCTTTCTTACGCGTATTGCCCTTCCATCGGGTCACACCGTAAAGTTATATGTAAATATATGTGAGTAGATCCATTGAATTTCGCACAATTTCTCGGGAGGGGTCCGTCGAATTTGCTACAAATTGAGTGCTTCGAAGTACCTTGAAAACTATCCCCAAATACCAAATTTCAACTCTCTAAGTACGAGCCTTATAAATGTCTAAAAATGTCCATTTTTTGCCTAGTTTCAACAAAATGATGCCTCACAAAGACCTTACGTTCAAATTGAATGATACTGGTTACTTTTCCTTTAGTATACCATCTAGTTTATAGAAAAATAAATTTCAGTCGTCCAGACCAAAAGGTTTTTCATTGCGACCAAGTTAAATGCATCGAAAATTTCAATAAAATGATAATTTTCAAATTGACGCTACAAATTTATTTATAGCCTAATTTAATGCGTGTGAAGTTGGCCCCCAATGTGGAGATAAAAAATAAATAAAATGAGTTCTAGTTTGAAACGTAATATGGATTTTCGTTTCTTTAAATTTTAGTTGGGTAGGCGAGCGAAAGAGGGTGTAAATTAATATAGACCTTTTTACGTAAATTGTCACATAAAATCACAAAATGTTTATTCAAGTCACTTATAAATCTAGTACAACGATGATTACAAAAGAATAAATGAAATTTGAAAACAAAATGTATAGTGTATTGATTTTATTTGACTCGCTTTTATCGATCGTTACCGCTCAATAGATTTTAATTGATTTATACGCCGTTACGGGCGCGATCCGTCGCTCGAGATAATTAATAAACGTGGTAGTGTGAAATACGACCGCGTAACTCTAATGGCGCGACGCTTCGCTTCTTTGCCTTTTAGTTCGTGGCTCTACCGCTATGCGCTCGTAGCGCGTCGCTCACAAGATTTCGTGACAGCTGATCGATGCTAGTCGTCAATATCGTCGCGTACAAGTGTTGAGTGATCGGTGCGTATTTAATAATAAAATCAATGAAATAAGTGCGCGATTAACAAAAATTTATAAAATGGTGTTATTGTTCGCGAGTATTTGTTGTTTAATTCGATAGTGTTCGTGTGTATTTCCGATATTTGTGTGTTTAAATATTGTGCAACGATACTTGTGTTTAAACCTTCCTTATATATTTTTTTATTCCTTTCCTTTTCAAAATTTATTCTTTATTTTCCCCTTTCTTTTTATCAAACACTGCCTTTTCCTGTCACTCTCTGTATCCTTTCCTGTATTTTGACACGAGCGATCGTGTCGAAATTCCCTTCGATTACGCCTTGATTCTAACTCCCGTTTTTGAGGTTAGATAACGCTGCTCAATGCCCTACTTTTGAGCCAGGCACTGAGTAACGTTATTTTATCTTAAAATTATATTTATTACTTTATTATTCTTTTTACTAATTTTGTTTGAAATCCCCTGGCAGGTACACCGGGGACTGCAGTTTTTTATCAGGATCCAAAGTGACAACAGTACAGCGGAAAATCAAAATTTTTGGTAAGTTATGAGTATTGTTGCTCAATATTTTTTTTTTTTTTTTTTTTTTTTTTTTAGTAAGTAAATCTTTAAGTCAGAGTGACCCTGATCCCTCTGTTCACAAGAGCTTGTTCGCTCAGTTTAGGAGAGATCCTAAACTGTCGTGCTCGAGCGTGATGGATCTTGGTCCCTTCGGCTGACTTAGCGTTACTCTGGTATGGAACAGACAAATCAGTCTTTTCACATGAGCTTGTTCGCTCAGTTTAAGAGAGATCCTAAACTGTCGTGCTCGAGCGTGACTAGACTTGTTTGTTCCTTCCTCGGAACGCCCTTAGGTCTAAGAAATTTGGTATCGTTATCTGTGCGACAGATAATATCAGAGAGCGAGAGAGTTTTCTGCTGGCCTTTTATTTATTTCCAAGTCTTACTCCGCTTGTGAGTAAGATTAGTTTAAATTCTCCCTCTTACAGTTTATTTATGAACTAAATAATTTGTTATAATTATTATTGTTATTAATATTATTTAATGTGTTCGCAGGTTTCAGATAGATGGCACCGGTTGTGCCATTTCTGCAGTCTGCGGCAAGGAGCTACTGTTACAAGTTGCCCCCACATAGTTCCGGAGTTCTTTAAACTTTTTGAAAATAGTTCTATTGTTTATGCAGCCTAAAAATGATTTCGAAAACAAAGGGGGGCTAACATCTCAATTTCTATTTTTTGCGATCTTGCACCGTGAAAAGTATTCACCAGATCGAAAAATGTTCAATGGGTAATGTGTAGAACTCTTTGGGGGGCAACTAGAACTCTTACCAAAAATAACAATTTTCAATAATATTTATACTTTTTATTGTTTATTAATTTTCATCTTGGCCTGATGGCTTAATTTTTGACCGTATCAAAATGAGTTCTATAGATAAATTGCAGAACTCTTTGGGGGGCGACTAGAACTCTTGTCAGAAATTGGATTATTCAAAAATATTTATATTTTATATTATTTATTTCTTTTCGTTTTGACCTGATGGCTTTATTTTTGACCCTATCAAAATAAGTTGTTTAGAAGAATTGTAGAACTCTTCGGGGGGCTACCAGAACTCCAATAAAAAATCGGATTTTTCAAAAATATTTATATTTTTTATTGTTTATTTATTTTCACCTCGGCCTAATAGCTCAATTTTTGAACATATCAAAAAGAGTTTTATGAATGAATTGTAGAACTCTTCGAGGGTCTACCAGAACTTTCACCAGAAATTGGATTTTTCAAAAATATTAATATTTTTTATTATTAATCTATTTTCGTCTCGGCCTAATGGCTTAATTTTTTACCGTATCAAAAAGAGTTGTACAGAAGAATTATAGAACTTTTTGGGGGGCAACCAGAACTCCCGCCAGAAATTGAATTTTTTAAAAATATTTATATTTTTTATTGTTTAATTATTTTTGACTGGATTAAGACCGGTTGTAGGGAGAAATCGTAGAACTCGGACCAGGGGGCAACTAGAACTCTTGCCAGAAGTCATGTTTTTGAAAAATATTTGTTATTCGTTTCATTTTTTATTCATTTTTGTCTACACCTAGCAACCTCGTTCTTAACCGTATCAAAATTGGTTGGTACGAAGATTTGTAGAACTCTTCAAGGGCAACTAGAACTCTTGGCAGGAACCGATTTGTTTGAAATTATTGGTGTATTTGTTATTCATTTACTTTCGCCTTAGTCTAGTGATTATATTTTTAACAGAATCAAAACGACTTGTGTGAATGAATTGTAAAACGCCCTGCGGGGCAGCTAGCGGGGCAGATAGATATTGTTTGTAATGTAATTCATTAAAAAAATTATTTAAATCATTCTTTTTTTATTCCAGGCTCGATCGAGACAAACAGAGCCCGCACAAGTTGGACCCGAGCATCTTCATGAACAGGAACAACTGCAGCCTGATCCAATTCCACAGCCGCAACTTCTCCGATTGGTTGCACGGGACATCGAGGCGGTACAGCAGCAGCTTCACGAGCTTAAGCAGGAGCAGGCTCGATTGCAACGTCAGCAGCATCAGGAGCAATTACAACAATTGGAACGGCAAGAGCAAGTGCAGTTGCACGAGGAAATTCTGGACTTCCAACTGGCGATCGAACAGCAGCGTCAGGAGCAGCTCGTGCGCAAGCAACTGGAGCAGGAACGACTCAAGCGTGAACAGCTTCAGCGTGAGCAGATGCGGCAGAAGCAACTGCAGCAGGAACATCTGCGGCAGGAGCAACTGCGGCAGGAGCAACTGCGGCAGGAGCAACTGCGGCAGGAGCAACTGCGACAGGAGCAACTGCGGCAGGAGCAACTGCGGCAGGAGCAACTGCGGCAGGAGCAACTGCGGCAGGAGCAACTGCGGCAGGAGCAACTGCGGCGGGAGCAACTGCGGCGGGAGCAACTGCGGCGGGAGCAACCGCGACAGGAGCAGCCACGACGCGCGCAAGAAGAAAATCAGCCAAGTTGTAGTCGGGCTTACAGCGACGTTCTTAAGCAGAAACCGCTCCCCGCAGATGCAACGATTGAAGACTATCAAATGCGTCTCGCGCAGACCGAAAAAGAATTGCAAAAATCTCGGAACCAGTACAAGGCTCTCAAACTCGAAGTTTCCAATCAACGTTTGCAAGGCTACCAACGTCGGGTCCAAAAGCAACTCATGCGCGTTAATAAACAACAGGAAAAAATCAACAATAAAGAAAACAGCAGCAACAATAATGCACGAAACAACGATGACAATAACGATCAAGGCAACAATCTCAAAGACAACGATACATCTTATAAAGGTCGAGACAACGAGCATGGCGACGGTTCAAACAACAAGGGAAAACAAAAAAAAAGTAACATCGTTATCGAAGCATCGGAGCTCTGCATCGGAAAAAAATGAAACAAAAACCGATGAGCGATGAAACTCACTTTTTATTCAGAATAATGTTCTTGTTAATCTACATCGCTGCATTTTCCTCCCATTAAAATTTGAATTTTACTTTTGTTCTTCTCCTTTACCAACATTCATTTTTATTAATTAATAATAAACATTAATATACCATAATTATTATTGTATTTTACATTCATTGTACCCATTCGTCCATAATATCCATCGATAAATGCCATATGTCTGTTCTTTCCATTTAGTTATATCATTCCATTTTTCTCAGTTTTTCATTTTAAACCATTCCTTTCATTAGTATTTCATTAGTTTTCTCAACCTCGCACAGTTTCTCCAACTTTTTTCTTGATTTATTTCTCTTAATAATATTTTTTTCTGTGCATTGTTCCAAATTTCCCTGCATTGTTTCTATTTCCTATTTATTTTCTCTATTTTTTCTAGTCTATTTATTGTTGTATCTTTTTTATTATCTTGTATTTTTCTTGTATTTTATCTTGACTTTTTACTTTTCACCAGTACTCTGAGAATTCTTTATTTTTTCTGTCCATTTGTTGGTTTCTCTACTTTCCCAATAAGAAATGAACTCTTGTAAAAAAGTTATGCCTCGATTGTGGTGATAAAGTCTACTTCGCTGGTTCCGCAGTTCCTGAAAACGGAAAAATGGTTAGAACATATAGGAAAATCCTTCAAAAACAATTTTCAATAAATCATCTGAAAGCAATCTTCCCACCTCGATATACGAAATATACTTATCTTCAGCCGAAATGACCCAGCAACTCCTCCATTTTATCTCCATAGGCAACTTGAATCTGTAATTAAAAAAGAGTAGCATTAATTTTATTATTCCTATTTGTCAAAAAACAACGCAAACTCTACCAAATTGGTTGCTTGAGAATTGAAAACCAAACTATGAGAGAAAAGCTCACCATTGAATCAGCTGCGTAACATCACCACTGGTGAACTGCCTCGAACCTGGAAAATGTAGAAAGAAATATTTGGTAAATTAATCGAGCCGCTACCGCGTCTCTTGATATGGACCGTGTTTCATTTGTATCATAGTAAACTCAATGTTGCATGCAATTTTAATAATTATTCATATCAATTATAACAGTGATTATCGTTTTTTAAAAAATACATTACTATATACTGAAATTTGAAGCCGCTATTTGTATCCATGGTTTCGTTCATCCTTTGCCATGGATTCATTTATTCGCTGTACAAAATGAAGACAAGAATAATGACAAAGATGACGACGACGACGACGGAATAAAAGGCGACGAAGACGACGGAGATGAAGACAAGGACGACGAAGCGACAAAGATGAGGATGAGGATGACGAAGACGAGAACGAGGACGACGATGAAGACGAGAACATGGACGACGATGGAGACGAGAACGAGGACGACGATGAAGACGAGAACATGGACGACGATGGAGACGAGAACGAGGACGACGACGATAACGACGAAGACGAGAACGTGGACGACGACGATGACGATAAAGATGAGGACGAGGAAGACGGAGACGAGAACGAGGACGACGACGATGACCATAAAGATGAAGACGAGGAAGACGGAGACGAGAACGAGGACGACGACGATGACCATAAAGATGAGGACGAGGAAGACGGAGACGAGAACGAGGACGACGACGATGAACATAAAGATGAGGACGAGGAAGACGGAGACGAGAACGAGGACGACGACGATGACCATAAAGATGAGGACGAGGAAGACGGAGACGAGAACGAGGACGACGACGATGACCATAAAGATGAGGACGAGGAAGACGGAGACGAGAACGAGGACGACGACGATGAACATAAAGATGAGGACGAGGAAGATGGAGACGAAAACGATGACGACGACGATGACCATAAAGATGAAGACGAGGAAGACGGAGACGGGGACGACAAAGACGACGATAACGACGAAAACGAGAACGTGGACGACGATGATGACGATAAAGATGAGGACGAGGAAGACGGAGACGAGAACGAGGACGACGACGATGACCATAAAGATGAGGACGAGGAAGATGGAGACGAAAACGATGACGACGACGATGACCATAAAGATGAGGACGAGGAAGACGGAGACGGGGACGACAAAGACGACGATAACGACGAAAACGAGAACGTGGACGACGATGATGACGATAAAGATGAGGACGAGGAAGACGGAGACAAGAACGACAAAGACGACGATAACGACGATGACGATAAAGATGAGAGCGAGGAAGACGACGATAACGACGAAGACGAGAACGTGGACGACGACGATGACGATAAAGATGAGGACGATGACTGAAACGAGGACGACGACAGAGACGAGGACGAGAACGACAAAGACGACGATGACGATGGAGACGAGAACGTGGATGACGACGACGACGACGAAGACAAGACCGAGGACGACGACGGAGACGAGGACGAGAACGACAAAGCGACGATGACGACGGTAACGAGGACGAGAACGATGAAGACAAGAATGAGGACGACGACGAATACGAGAACGAGGACGAGGACGAGAACAACGAAGATGAAAACGTGGACGACGACGAAGATGAGAACGAGGACGATAACGTGGACGACGATAACGACGAGGACGATGACGACGTGGACGAGGGCGACGAGGACGAAGACGAGCACGACGAAGACACTTTTTAGGAAAAAAATACTACTTTGGAAAATAGCAAAACGGTCCGAGAACAATGAGGTTTAGAATGATGTACCTCGTAAAAAACCAGGTTTAATGGCTATTTTTTAAGGCATTGCATGACTTTTCCAAGGTTGGATGTAATTTCATGACACTTCAGATTTCCCATGAGTTCGCAAATCGATAGCCTCCCTAGTTACAGCAACTAAACCAGTTTTTCTATTTTCACATTTTCCTATATCATTCGTTTCCTAGTAATGCTTGGAAAGATTTTTATTGCTTTCCTTTGTCCTTCATAATGTTAATGAAGAAAATTATCTAGCAACGTTTCAGCATCAGTAATGGCATTTTTTTTAATGCCAAGGAAACACCCACCCTCACTAACCCGCTTATACTTTCGTATAAATACGTTTCCATTACTTTCAGTTAATAAAATAATTGAAAAACTAATTTCAATGGAAATTTTGAATTTTGGGTTTACACTTTTCGGGCGTAAACCAGAATACCTGTAGTGATGTATATTACTGCGAACATCTACAGCAAATCACGCATACGCATTTGCGTGCGTTTTTGGAATGCCAACAAAGGCCCGTGCCTTTTTTTCCACTGAAAACTTGAAATGCAAAATATTACAACATTATGGCGATGTGGTATCTATGCATCCCGTTCATTATCGACCCACATTCGGAGGTATTTTGATTAACTCCAAGGGGAATGACGTTAACTTCCGGGACGTCAGTATGTGTGCCAAATGTTTGCGCATTTGTAAGGCGTCCCGGGAATAAAGTTGACTTGTAGGCTCTTCTCCCAGCGCTATACTAGTAGAAAAAGCAGCGGCATATACTCCACAAGAGAAAGAATCAGGCTGCTTCGTCACCGGTTGGCAAATGACATCCTCATCACCAATATGAGGATAGCGTTTAGAAATGTAACGTTTGACCTCTTGGCTAAGGTGAATGTACTCTGTGCAGCCAAGACTGTCATACACAAGAACGACTTCACCATCATAGTAAAGGCAGATCCAATGCATGCTTTGGTCACCACCAACTATATGTATATCCCGTTGTCCCAGAGGGCAGGGTTTGATATACTTGTAATACATCGTATATGAAGTGGGATTACAACGGAAAATACTGTTTTCCTGCAGCACATTTTGGAACAAGTCTATGCTTGTATCATCAAGTAAACTAGTTGCCGAAAGAACCAGTGATACGACATTTTCAGTCGAAATATGTTTCCGAATATTATCCAATAATTGTATGTTTTCGATTTCTTCATCGCTCGAAATTGACACACAATCGTCATTTGCAATCTTGTCGTCGATATCGGGACAAGGTGACTTCTCCCTTCCGACCTGGTCGAGCATGTCAGCTGCGATCTGATCGCATTTGTAGTCCAGCAGCCACCATCTGATTTTTTTTATGATAAATAACCAGCTGAAACTTCGTGAGACGGTTCCATTTGACGAGACGCCCAAGTCTTTCCTTTATGAAAAATCTCGGAAGAGGTATCTATTTTAGTGCGCAAGTATGAAACGTGTCGATTTGGTAGGGTGCGGAAATTGTTCAAATAACACCAAAATTTTTGTTCGAATATAAAGATAATTCGATAATGATCGAAGAAAAATAATTGTCCTACAAATTTAATGGTTTGACTGGAGCGTCCTCCGCTCCGAATATGTAAAAATGAAGAGGGCATAAAATTTACGAATAACGAGCTGATTTTTTGTGTGAAGTTTAGTGAATATAGGTATTAAAAAATGGCCACATTGTCCTACAAATGTAGTGGAATGTTTTCCCTGTCCTACGCTTAGAAGTTGTCCCTTTCACCGAAACACTTTTTTCATGAATAACCGTAGGACAAAAATAACACATGTTAGGTGAGTGTATTCTTTGCCTAAATAACACAGTGTCCTACCAAAAAATAGGTATGTATCGCTAGTCCGACAAGAATATCGGAAATAGCATTTTTCGTTTTATTTAACAAGAA